>OZ010673.1:55301464-55311580 GCA_963932185.1 Troglohyphantes excavatus | reverse complement strand
AATTTTAATAGTTCCTTGAAAAAGGTATACTTGATTAAAAGTTTCACTTTAAAAAAATCAAAAACTTCGATAATCTACTTTTTACTTAGTGAAAATTCTTTAAATAAAAACAAATCCTTATCGCTCGAGTTTTTCCTTTAAATATATTCAAATTTTGTTGTGTTGGTTTAACATTCCCCTTTTACATAGGACATTATGGCCGAGAGCCTTGAACGACATCACATCAGAGCTGACGCATCGAATGCGAGTTCGAATCTCTGCCGTGCCGAATTTTAGCATTCAAGCTGAGTAAACAGAGCGCAACTACTGTTAAATGCTATCTGCGCAAACGCACTACATACTTCCGTATCATACTTCTGTCTCTAGGAACCAAAGGTTTTACCAAAGGACCCCATTTAAACCAAACTGAAAGACGTTTCACGTCAATAGTATTACTTAAATATGCCTAGCTCGAAATCGATATGGCATTAAAATCGTAATTAAAATATTTGACGATATCAAAATACCGATGAAAGCGTTTTAAAACCGCAATCCGGATGATTTTATAAAGTCAACAACTTGAAAGCAATCAAATTAGGTAGAGCAAAAATAAATGTTGAATTATAAATGAGTATTTTTTTTTTATTATTTTGGAATATACATTTAATTAGATATTCCTGGTTTTATTTATCTAAATTGCAGAAATAAGATAACAAAAATAAGATAAATATTTAAATAAGGGATCAATATATTAAGGAAAGGCCTTTTTGAAAATTAAATAATTTTACGACTTAAAATAAGACCATATTATTTTAACTTATTTTCGTCGCAAGTATTTTTAAATTATATGTCATTTCTCACCTTATCCACGCATTTCCTTTTGTATTACTGACCAAATAGCAGACATTATTTGGGTTCTTTGTGCACTGTTAAAAATAGATACTCAAAAAATTAGTAAAATGTACTCGTTTTTGTGTACATTCGATGCTTATCATGGCTCCGAATACATAAGCTATCATTTTGAAAAATACATATACTCAAAAATAAGTACAATGAGTAAAAATGAATAAAATAGTTGATGGTAACCTATACAGGCTGCCTTCCTAAATCACTTCCAGTGAGCATCGACAATTACAACCAAGACTTACGTGGGAATCGAACCCAGATCCTCAGTCATCGCAGTCCAAAGCCTTTTCCGTTAATCTACCAGGGCGTCCTAAAGAAGTTAAAAACATATTTTTTTAAAAAAAGGTGAGCCAAAAGAATAGGAAGTAAGATAATTGAGTCGTAATAACTCAGTTTCTATTTAAGCTATCGGCAACAAAGAATGTGGAAAACCATCTTCTGTAGAACTATTTCGTGGTTCTTTGAATGTCATGCTTTTCCTATTCGGCACTAATTTTATGCTTTATCAACCCCAAAAATGTATATGGCAAGGGGGTTAAATATACATATGTATTTAGTATACATATACACATGTATTTTGTATACATATGAAATATATGTATTTAGAATACGTATAAAATATGTATTTAGCATACATATGAAACATAGGTATTTAGCATACATATGTGAAATGTATATATGCCATTAAAGTAAGATAATTGAGTTGTAATAATTAATTTCCATTCAAGCAATCGGCATCAAATAATGTGGAAAACCATCTTCTGTAGAACTATTTTAGGTGTGTGTGGGTAACTTTGTTAAGATGCCTTGAACAGAAGCTGAGATTAGCAATATTAAATCACACTGCTCATTTTTGCGAAGGTACGATTACTTAAATTTGAGTACGTCATCGCTCATTTACGAAGCAGTTGTACTTAAAGAAAAACGATTACGTTCATGTACTCATATTAAAGCACCTTTTTTTTTACAGTGTACATTTTTAAATTTTGTGTCATTTTCTACCTACCCCATGCATTTCATTTTCTGTTACTGACCAAATAGAAGACATTGTTTAGTTTCTTTGTGCATTAAATTAACTCTTCACATTTGGATATATAATTTTGGAGAAAAAAAATTAATTACGCTATCGTATGAGAGGGACTACTAACTATTCTTAAAATATAAATATTAGTTTACTAATGTATTCTTTTTTTTTAGGTCTGTTTGATTACTAACCAAGGCATGTGTTTTTCGATTAAGAAAACTTAATATTTAGTGTCCCACAATCAAAAGACCCAAACACTTTCCTCCTAAACTGTACACAATCGTGTTTAAGCTTTTAACGAATCGTCAATTATTTTTGTATGGTATAAAATACTGTTTCTTAAAAAATATTTTATTTTTAATCGACATACTTTCAATATGAAAAAGTACTGCTTAACGGACAATTAAGTTATTGTTTTATTAGAAATTACTTTTTAATCAGGATTACGTAAGTATACCTATTTTCAGATGAATATGTCATTAAAAAGAGAATGAAATGTTCTACAATATTTGACAGAGTGGAAAAACAACTTTTTGTCTTGAAAATCCCAGATATATATATAGAGATATAGAGATATAGAGATATAGAGATATAGATATATAGATATATAGATATATAGAGATATAGAGATATAGAGATATAGAGATATAGAGATATAGATATATAGATATATAGATATATAGATATATAGATATATAGATATATAGATATATAGATATATAGATATATAGATATATAGATATATAGATATATAGATATATAGATATATAGATATATAGATATATAGATATATAGATATATAGATATATAGATATATAGATATATAGATATATAGATATATAGATATATAGATATAGATATAGATATAGATATAGATATATAGATATAGATATAGATATATATATATAGATATAGATATATATATATATATATATATATATATATATATATATATATATATATATATATATATATATATATATATATATATATATATATATATATATATATTACAATTAGAAATACCTGTTCTTTGCACGGGATTAAATATAATGGTATGCTATAGCAATTAATAAAACAATTATTCTCTAAACCAAAGTCTAGAAATGCATATATTAACTTAGATTTTAAATATTTTAATACTAAAATGTAACCATTAGTGGTATAGTATAACTTAAATGAAGTATAACTTTTAAAAATAAGTAAAAATATGTTTTCTCATTTTTTTTGTTAAAACATTATTAATATTGTATTAAAAGATTTTTTTAAAAATTTATTTAGAGTAATAAATATATATTATTTATTTAGTCTGAAGTGTTTTATTGTTGGCAACATATTATGATTGGTTGGTTTGTTGCATGGGGTTTAGTGGCACAAGAGCCAAAAATGGCCAAGCTGCACCAAACGGTAGATTTTCAAACCAACATTAAGACACCATATTATGGTTTTATAACAATATTGATACTATTTATCACGCGGTTTTACCAAGAAACATTTAAAAAATAGCTTCTAAAACCGTTATAAATTCATTTTAAAAAACTAACGGAATTTTAAATTTCTGAGCCTCAGTTTCATAACTTGAGGATAAATGGTATTTATATATGAATTTAGCCTTTTTATATATAGCCTTATAGCCTTATATAATTTATACGCAGAGGAAGTAGATTTTTTGCGTGCCAGGCGCACATACTCTTTCTTTTATTATTAAAGATAAATTTAATTTTACAAACAATGGATTCTTAATTACAAACGCATTTCTTCCTAAACATGCTCAACACACGCTATGTGCCTGTCCTTTCCGAGTTGTCCTCCCCTGGAGCATATTGACGATTCCACTGTGACCTGCCACTTGACCAGTCACGATTGCCCTGGTGCAAAATGCATTTGTGTGCCAGTCATACAGTCATAATTGCGGTAAGACAAATTATCATTTCTTTGATTGGATCAATCAAACCATTTAAGCCTAATCCTCAAGTATATGTCTGAAGGAAGATTTAAGTCTTGAAGTTTAGGCTACGCTTATTCTCACACAAACGGTGAAACTACACTTTAAAAAAAAGGTACTTAAAAATTAGTATATGAACATACTCGTTTTTCTTTAAGTACAATTACATCGTAAATGAGCGATGACGGAGCGATGAAAGAGGAGTAGTGTGATTTAATAAGTGCTCTGACAGCCTTAAAATAGTTGGTTTTCCACATTATTTGATGTCGATTGCTTAAATAGAAACTTAATTATTACAGCTCAATTATCTTACTTTAATGGCATATATAAATTTCACATATGTATGCTAAATACCTATGTTTCATAAGTATGCTAAATACATATGTATACTTCACATATGTATGTTATATACCTATGTTTCATATGTATGCTAAATACATATCTATATTTCACATATGTATGTTACATACCTATGTTTCATATGTATGCTAAATACATATGTTTCAAATTTATTATAAATACATATGTTTCATATGTATGTTAATACATATGTTTCAAATTTATTATAAATACATATGTTTCAAATGTATTGTAAATACATATGTTTCATATGTATACTAAATGCATATGTTTTATATGTATGCTAAATACATATGTATATGCCACATATGTATGCTAAAGATATATGTATATTTCACATATGTATGCTAAATACATATGCATATTTCACATATGTATGTTATATACCTATGTTTCATATGTATGCTAAATACATTTGTTTTTTTCACATATATATGCTAAATACATATGTATATTTTACATATGTATGCTAAATACATGTTTTATACGTATTCTAAATACATATGTTTCATATGTATACTAAATACATATGTATATTTTACATATGTATGCTAAATACATGTTTTATACGTATTCTAAATACATATGTTTCATATGTATACTAAATACATATGTATATTTAACCCCCTTACCATTTACATTTTTTGGGGTTGATAAAGCATGAAATTTGTGTCGAATAGGAAAAGCATGACATTTAGAGAACCACGACATAATGGCATATGTATGTATTTTCACATATGTATGCAAAATACATATGTATTCACATATGTATGATAAAATACGTTACATAATGGCATATATACATTTCACATATGTATGTTAAATACCTATGTTTCATATGTATGCTAAATACATATGTTTCAAATGTATTCTAAATACATATGTTTCATATGTATACTAAATGCATATGTTTCATATGTATACTAAATGCATATGTTTCATATTTATGCTAAATACATATGTATATTTCACATATGCGTATATGTTTCATATGTATTCTAAACACATATGCTTCACATGTATTCTAAATACATGTTTCATATGTATTTTAAACACATATGCTTCATATGTAGAGGGGGGGTTTCCAGGTTTTGTGAGCCTAGAATATTCAGACTCAGGGTTACCTCTGGGTTAAAACAATTAAACACAATTTAAATTTATAATTTTAATTTAAGAAATATAAATTTTAATGTCGCTTCTATAAGCGATTTCATAGATTGCTCTAGCTTGCGTTATTTGATCGTCATAAAACGAAAAAGCTCTAAAAAAGGATTCGAAATAATGTCAAAGTAATAAAAAAATTTATTTGCAATGACTATATCTATTTATACGAGAAACATACATTATTTTATGGGTATTTTATTGTAAAGTGGTGCTTTTAACGTTATTTGTGATCCATTTATTGTGGTATACAGACGCTAAAAACCTTGATAATAAACTTTATTTTTAACTAGGTCTTCTCAACTTTGTCTTTAGTTAATTCTTTAAACGAATAGTACTGGGAACAATAGACCTCGCGATTACAATTTTTTTTAAAATACGTCCACGACTACAAGCAACATGCTTGACAAATTTGAAGAAAATCAAACAACTCGTGTGATCCTAACTGCGTAACAAACAAATTTACTGAAAGACCAACATGCGAGATGCTGAAAGGTCGTGTTTAAAAAAGGGACCTTGCTAACGCTCACTGAATGAACTAAAATTTGTAACCTACAACTGGTTCCGAATTGCTGTGTTACGAGAAATATGCATTTAAAATTATATTTTTAAAAAATCTGAATAAAAAAACATATATCTCGGCCTGACTAATTTATAAATGCTAGAAAACGATATGAGAATATTTTAATTAATTTTAATAAAACGCAAAACAATCACCTTCTTGTTAATTCAACCACTAAGAGTGGTTAAGCCTTTAATACATCTTCATAACTTTAGTGTATGTACTAAAATATTTTTTTAATTGCTAAACAATTATAAAAGTATACATTTGCAAAGAACAATTAATTTCATGGAAAATAACTATTAAATTCATTAATAACATAGAACATCAAATACGAAATATATAGGATATATTAATATTTGTATTCTGGAACATATATTTTAAAACGAGAAACATCCGATCAAATTATACCCTTATTAAACCGCATGAAACCTTTTTGTAGTTCAGTATTTAGGGTATCTGTATGGTTTGGAAACAAGTATATAATTTTTTTGTCAGCCTTTCAAAGTTTGAACTGTTTACGCGCGTTAATTTCATTTTGCAGGATGACGAAAATTATTAATAAGTTCATTTATATTTACTTGGCTAATTAGAATCGTAATAAATTAGTAGTTACCCGATTTCAAATTGCTTTAGCAATATAATTCAATTGAATATAATGATAATATATATTGATATTTGGGCCCTACCAAAATTCTACACTTTACTAAAATTCTTTTAAAACAAAAAAATTATTATTGTTACAAAAATACATTAAAAGTGTATTTTTCAACAAAAATAAAATAAAAAATAATTTCAAATAAAATTGTATTACTATAAAGCTACTGAGTTGAAGAATAATTTTAAATAAAAAAATTCAATAGGCATACTATATTCATATTATATTTATATATAATGCCATATTATATTCTTAAATTTATGTATAACATTAACTTTAGATTCTCTAAAATAAGTTGTTTTTTTTTCAGATGGAAATGCTTGATTGATGATTATAATATCAAAGTTTAAATAATACTTTGCAATGCTTCTTCAAAAATAAAACTTTGTAATAAATTTTACACAATATTACTGTGAGTTTAAACAAATAAAGTATAATTCAATTAAAATTGTCTATTTATGCTACAATTCAACAAAAACTTCAGTAATGTTAAGTCGATTGAATTTGTTTTTCATAGCCATAAAATACTATATTTCACTAATTCAATTATAATCATTCCATAATTCCATCATATTAAGATTTAAAGCTATCTAAAGTTTTATTTGACACATTTTTTTACTCTGCGCTCGTATTGTAAGGACAAAAAAAAACCAGCAAAGTTTGAAATACTCCAGATAATGGCGTTACAATGTCGTTTTGATCACGGAGTAAAGAAAAAGGTGGAGATGATTTGGCGAGGTTTCATGAGACGTAAGTTAGCAACCCCAAACTAGGCACAAACAAACCTAGTTTGCAGTGATTTTTCTACAATGCAGTATTTTCAAATTAAGAAAACGCATGCTAAAACTTAAAAAAATGACTATTTGTTGCAGTTGTGGGATGCAGTACAAGTTCCAAGTCGATAAAGGACGCAATTATTTCCACTTCATAGGTAAATTAAATTATAAAATAAATTATCGCCAAGTACTGGTACAAAGTAGTGCTTTGGAATAGCGCCAAATACTTCGCCAGTTCCTACTTTTTAAGCGATTGCTTACTTCAAATTGCAAACCGGTTTTTGACTTGATCGCACCTCCACCTTCTTCTTTATTCCGTGAGTTTTGATAAATCCACACATGCAAATACAGGGCGAAGATTGGATCTAAAACAGATTGATTATATTTTTTCTGTGGGCAA
Source organism: Troglohyphantes excavatus (assembly GCA_963932185.1). Classification (NCBI taxonomy): domain Eukaryota; kingdom Metazoa; phylum Arthropoda; class Arachnida; order Araneae; family Linyphiidae; genus Troglohyphantes; species Troglohyphantes excavatus. The sequence goes on along the minus strand of OZ010673.1, from coordinate 55,303,809 downwards.
CCAATTACTATAATCATCTCTCATAAAAAATTTCTGACCATGTTCCGAAACCACGCCCACCCCTTTTTTTTATGTATAATTTAATTTAATTTTTATTTATTAGACTGTTTTGCTACAGTTTTTTCTAAAAATATTTTAAATAATAATTAGAAAAAAAAATTAAACAAAAGGCAAACAAAATCCCATTGCTTCATACTTTACAACGCGATTTGTTCATTTATTGATATAAAATATTAATACAAAATTACATGCGAACTGGTCTCTAGCTAAAAAAAAAAAAACTTTAAAATCTGGTTCAAGTAGGCCCGTGGATTCCTTGGCACAGTCCCTCCTCCTCCCCCCCCCCCCCTCTACTGACGGCCCCGACAAGAGTACTTAAGCATTTCACATTACTTTTCAAATCTGTCATAGAAGACATACAGCCGAACAAAAATCGATAAAATCTCCACTCAAACAAGGAGTCGTTAAATCTGTTTAAAATCACAAAGATAAATAAAGATTTATCTGTATATGGCAAAGGAACGCACGAAAAAAAACAATAAACTATACGCTTTTACACAATAAAACCACATTTTATTAATTCAGGCGTATTTCAATTTGGACAAAATATATCGGCATTTCAGTTGAACAAGTCTTTATTTTAAAAACCATGAAATTACTATACTCTGTGTTAATGGTGTGCTTTTTGGCATCGTGTGTATTTATTCGTAAGTATAGTTTATTAGTTATTACAGGTTAGTTATTAGTAAGTATAGTTATAGTTTATTACAGGCCCGTCGCATCGGGGTTAAGTGCGTTGTTTTAAACCGTTATACTTAAAATTAATGTTTATATTTTACCTATCAAAACTGTTACCTATCAAAACTCTAACTATTAAACGTCCGTTGTGGTCCTCATGCCTATTCAGGTTGCGTGAGGTAACAAGTGAGGTAATAGCTCGTGCAGGCCCGTATCACCGGGGGGGGGGGGGGTAGTACAACCCTCCCCCAATAATCTAGAAACCTTAAAAGTCGGGAATTTACGAATTTTAAAAATCCATGAGTTGGGAAAATTTATTACTCAAGAAAATTAATATTATTAGAAAATAAAAGCAAGGGAAGATTAGACATTTCCCAAATGTCAGATTAAAATTACATTGGACCTCAGAACGGACACTACTGCATTGGAACATGAGTGCAACTAATCAGTACTTTTGAGATAATTGTTTAATATTACCTAATCAAAAAAAAAAGTTGAAAAATGTCGAGAAGTTGGAACTGGAAATTTTTAGCACTATTGAGTTGGGAATTTCGAATCGTTAAGTTTGGTTTGGTTAATTAACGTCGCACTAGAGCTGCACATTGGCGACGGTTGGGGGCCAAGCTCGAGGGAAAGACCTGGGAACAATGCCACGTATTTTTGAACTATGGTCATATAATGAGGACAAACACCTTAACTGGCACCTGAGTCATTAAGTTGGGAATTTCGAATCGTAAAGTTGGGAAATTTGTTGTTTCAATCTCTCCAAAAGAATTTTTCTGTGACGTTACTGGTTTGTTAGCTATTAAACTATATTGATAATATAACTGTAGCAACTGAGCTGGTTTTAAGAATTGTTGTATACTACTCTTTATATAAAATAATTTTAATTATTTTATTAATTGTGGCGTATTTCAATTTGGACAAAATACATCGGCATTTCAGTTGAATAAGTCCTTATTCTAAAAACCATGAAATTACTATGCTCTGTGTTAATGGTAACCTTTTTGGCATCGTGTGTATTTATTCGTAAGTATAGTTTATTAGTTATTACAGGTTAGTTATTAGTAAGTATAGTTATAGTTTATTACAGGCCCTCCGCCCCGGGGTTAAGTGTGTTAACAATTATAATTAAACCATTTAAACCATTTTAATCACCATTTAAACCATTTTAATCACCATTTAAACCATTTTAATCACCATTTAAACCATTATACTTAAATTTAATGTTTATGTATAATGTTTACATATGTTAAATATAGTATTTCGAACGTCTTTAACCCTCAGATCCTCATGGCCGTATATATATGTCCAGGGATCTCCATTTTTTTAGCAATGCCTTCAATTTTTAAATTTATAAAAATTCAACAAAATACTATATATTTTTTTTAGTTTAAAAGTTGTAGGTACAACTTGCAAGCTATATATCTATAATTCTTTTAAAAAAATGCAATATAAAATATCATGTCCAGGAATATTTATTTAAAATTCAATTTTTTTTAAATTTAAATTCTGATCAATAGACCAGTTATTTCGAGAAATTACCTTCGAGAAATTAAAAGAGAAGGGATAAACTAGGAGAAACGAATCAATGGGGTCGCATTTTT
>OZ010673.1:54573964-54578964 GCA_963932185.1 Troglohyphantes excavatus | reverse complement strand
ACCAATATTAGATCACACTGTTCATTTTTGCTAAAGTACGGTTATTTAAATTTGAGTACGTCATCGCTCATTTACGATGCAATTGTACTAAAAAAATAGTACGTTCATGTAATCATTTATAAGCACCTTTGTTTTCGCAGTGAATGATTAAATGATTGTCCAAAATTGACTAAAATATAGCCTTGACGATTGCGAAATGTTAAAAAGAGGAGTGTAATATTTCTAGGAGTGTACCGACTAACGAACACATCAGACTTGCTTATCTTAAAAATTAGTTAGACAAGATTTTTGATTACATTTTCGAAATTTTGATTAGAAGTATAGCACCTGTATTGTGACGTGGCATAAAATGAATAAAACTGCTGTTGTTTAATTAAAAAAGGAACCTGAAATACAGTAATCGACGATAAAAAAAAACATCGTCTAACGATAACGTTGTAAAAATTTTATTGGTGAATACTTAAATGCAATGACGTGGCTGGTTTTTTTTTTAAGGTGTGTTTAATAAAACTTTTCACAATAGTTAGCTGAACGTTTGTTTACGATGATATTTGATCTTGTTATTGTCCTTAAGGAGGAAAAAATTATTTCGCAATAATAGTTAGGATTTCTAAACTAGCAATGTGTTGGATTGGATGACGCATCATCATCCCTTTCAAGCAATGGTAAAACCGGAAAGTTCCAATTGCGGCCCACTTGTTCTTTTTTGAAAATAAACTTTATAAATGTCTGCACGAAAAATTCGTTATTTTTTTTTTTTTTTAAATTTTGTAAATTGGTAGAGACAATTTCAAATACTACGCTGTTAAAAATAAGTCAAATGTACTCATTTTTGAGTATATGTATTATAGATCCGAACACATAAATTTGAAAAAGACATGTACTCAAAAAATAAGTACAATAGGTAAAAATGAATAATAAAAAGAGAATAGGCTAGCCTACGTAGCCTGCCTTCATAAATCACTTTCAATAAATATCGACAATTACAACCAAGACTTAGGGGGAATCGATTGGTAGGTTGAGTTTAGTGGATCGAACACACGGTCGAGCATTTCGCTCCGAGACATTGTGGTTTTTGGAAGTGATTCCAATCCTGAAAATAGCTACCCGATAGCTATAAAATTAGAACGACGCAAGTCATTTAATGTTATCATGCTCCTCGATAAAAAAAATCGCTCCAAAATGTTTCTTCGTATAATGTCTAAGCTCCAGGACATCAGCAAAATAACTCTCTCTTGTAATTCCATCCTTTACATTTTCATTATTAAAACTTTTACATATTCATTTTAAATTAAGGCACGATAGACTTCCAAACAAAGATGTCCTTCAGATTTCACTGCGACATTTAAATTCGTTTAATTTTTTTCCCCCCATACATAAATAAATATCATCACAGGAACAAATACACTCCCTGTATTAATTATACATTTCGTGGTACCCAATCTGTAGATCGATTTTGAAATTTATTTTCACTACCACCCATTGAATTATTTAATTCCCATTTAGGATTCATGTTGATTGCGATTAGCATTTTCATGAAGACGTTTTAATAAAGCCATCAAAATGAATATTAGCCCAAATAATCTGTTTCGATTACATTGAGAAGCAAATGAGTCGAGCAGATACCATCAGCAGATGGTGGACGCTGCGTTTATCAATAATCTTGGGCGTTCTGAACAAGATGTTCAACTCCTGGCGGCATGTGTCGATCCGGGGCCTTCTCGGAATTCATATACAGGCCCTCTTGTGTAAACAAAGCGACCGGCCCTATACTTAAATGTTAAACTATCGACAGCTGCCAACGGTGGCGGTTTATCGACATTCCGTATTCGCCAAATTGTAAAAATATATATATATATTGGCATTTTGTTGTTGCGTAAAACGTATTTAAAATGAACTGCATGAGCAGGGCCCGATTAAGACATTACAGCAAGGGAAGCCCACCTTCAAATGAGGGCCCCATTGCTTTCAAATAGACCCTGATACATCAAATCAAAGTTTTGTATGTACCAATATATTTACCCCTTATCGGCCGTAAAAAAAAATAATATCAAAACATATTAATAGTTAATGTTTATTCCTAATATTCTGTATATTGTGATTTTTTTTTCTTCTTCTAATATTCGAACAAATTTAACAAAACAAATGATAATTTTGTTTACTGAAATAGTTAATTTATATATTTATATTTTATATATACTGTTAAATATTTATATAATATGTGTGATTTGTTGGCCCTTTAAAAATATATAGTGTAAGCCTGGGCTTCACGGGCCTATTCGGTAATCAGGCCTCGTGCATGGGGCATCAATATATAAACAATATATTACGGTTCTATGATTATCCATACCGATACTACGCTGTTAAAAATAGGTATTCAAAAATGAGTAAAATGTACTCATTTTGATTACATTCAATACTTATCATGGATAGATATAGAATCTGAATACATAATACATACTATAGATATCTATATCTGAATACATAAATTTCAATTTTGAGAAAGACATGTACTAAAAAATTAGTACAATGAATAAAAAGAGCCGATGCTAGCCTATATATGCTGTCTTCATAGATCACTTTCAAATAATATCAACAATTACAATCAAGACTTAGCAGGAATCGAACCCACTTCCTTAGGCACCACAGTTCAATTAACTATCCGTTGTACCACCAGGGCGACTTGAAATAGTTATAAGCAGAAGAAATGTTAAAAAGATGTACCAAAAAAAAAATGGGAATTAAGATAATTGAGTTGTAATAACTTAGTTTTCTTTTAAGCAATCGATATGAAATAATGTGGAAAACCATCTTCTGAACTACTGTTTTAAGTTTGGCAGGTTTCATTAAGATGGCTTGAACAGAAGCTGAGATTCACATCTAATTACACATTTTATCCCATCTATGAATCGACGTTGGTTACCTTTGAAAGATAATTATTAAAAATATTTGTAAACCTCAGAATTAATTATAAAATTAAAATATAAAATTAGTTTCCCAATGAAGATGTAAACATTTTTATAAAAACATTGTAATTTTACATGGTTTTTTTTCAAAAGATAAATTGGACTTTGGCAGTAAAAAATCGACCCATTTTACCTACACCTTACCCTAGCTATTTTCATGATCCGCGTATTGTATGTAATTTTTTTCGGCATTTAGAGGAAACCGGGGTCTTAATTGTATTGCCATTGTGTTAAATAGCACAATGACAGACCCCAATGGGGCCATGATAATATTATGTGCGGAAAGATCGGTTGGTCTCTAGTTCAATTCCCTATGAGGCCAATCGAAGATTCGGTGCAAAACTGACTAGTGGACGTTAAATCGGTGGCGTATCAAATGTCACTATTGTCATGGTATGGAAATTTGTTGAGTGAGATATCAGCTCATGTGTTGTCTTTGCCACCCGATCTAAAAGTGAATACAAATTATCATGCAAGGTTCCTGGGACCATCCTTCTGGTTAGCAACTGAACGGTCGCCAATGTTATACCGTTTATCTTTTTTAACGCCGATAATCCAACCAACCAGACCATAATACTAAGTATTTAAAATTTCTTAAACTTAATTTGTTTTCATAAAAAAAATAAGTTAACTGGTTCAAAAAATTACTAAAATGATGTAACATGACCATTTTCAAGTTCAATTTTTTAATGATTTTTTTTAAGATGTAGTGTGACCGTGTACTGTTAAAAATAGGTACTCAAAAATAAGTGAAATTTACTCATTTTTTAGTACATTTGATGCTTATCATGGCTCCGAAAACGTAAGTTGCAATTTTGAAAAAGACATGTACTCAAAAATGTGCACAATGAGTAAAAATGAATAAAAAAAGTAGTTGCATCAATAAATCTACATCAATAAATATCGACAACTACAACCATGACTTACTGGAAATCGAACCCAGATCCACAGACACCGCAGCCCAAAGCTTTGTCCGTTAAACTACCAGGGCGACTTGAAGAAGTTATAAACAGAAGAAATATATAAAAAAGTGTGCCAAAAGAATGGGAAGAAATATAATTGAGTTGTAATAACTCAATTTCCCTTTAAACAATCAACATCAAATAAACAATCAACATCAAATAATATGAAACACCATCTTCTGACCAACAATTTTAAGTTTGTCAGGTCGCTTTGTTAAGTTGGCTTGAACTGAAGCTGAGATTAGCAATGGTAAATCACATTTCATATTTTTGCAAAACTACGATTACTTAAATTCGAGTATGTCATCGCTCATTTACGATGCAATTGTACTCAAAGAAAAACGAGTAAGTTTATGTACCCATTTTAGGCACCTTTTTTTTTACAGTGTGTGAACTTCTAACGTTGTCAACAAGGAATTCATTCTGGAATATATACACAATTTACTAATGAATGTTGGCTGCAATAAGCCTTTGACCCAAATGGCCGACCTGTGTCTAAGCTACTTAACGCAGCGCTTGCTTAAGAGCAGGTAAGATGGGTGTCATTGAAGGGTGACATCCATTAACCAATCCGTAAACGAAAAAATACTTGATCCCCGTACTCCTACCCCTATTTTAATTTTTCCTTACTTATTTTAGTGTTATTTGTGTCATCAATTAATTGTTTTTTGGCCCTATGGACTTGGGAAGCGACACTCTCAGCGAAATAACGACCTGTTCTTTTGTTACCTGTTCTTCAAAATGAACGAGAACTGCTTGTTCTTCAACTTAAATAACTGGGTTTTTTCGCTAGCTTGTGCTTTATATAACGCCATTTAAAAATATGACATGAATTGGGTATAAATATATTTTATACGCCTTTAACCCTTTGCACTCCGATGTCGCCTCTCAGGCGCCAACATAACGACCCGTTCTTTTGTTTCCCTGTTCTTTAAAATAAACGAGAACAGCATGATCTTGTGTTTAGAACATCAATCTTTTTTTTCAACTTGTTCTCTTGCAAATACAAAACAGATTAGGATTTTTTTTTCCCTTTATGAGTATAAAAAAAAATCTGTGGAAAAGAACGTAA